>CM075968.1:17279260-17294260 GCA_038048745.1 Coluber constrictor foxii
GTTAGGGTTAGGGTTAGGGTTAGGGTTAGGGTTAGGGTTAGGGTTAGGGTTAGGGTTAGGGTTAGGGTTAGGGTTAGGGTTAGGGTTAGGGTTAGGGTTAGGGTTAGGGTTAGGGTTAGGGTTAGGGTTAGGGTTAGGGTTAGGGTTAGGGTTAGGGTTAGGGTTAGGGTTAGGGTTAGGGTTAGGGTTAGGGTTAGGGTTAGGGTTAGGGTTAGGGTTAGGGTTAGGGTTAGGGTTAGGGTTAGGGTTAGGGTTAGGGTTAGGGTTAGGGTTAGGGTTAGGGTTAGGGTTAGGGTTAGGGTTAGGGTTAGGGTTAGGGTTAGGGTTAGGGTTAGGGTTAGGGTTAGGGTTAGGGTTAGGGTTAGGGTTAGGGTTAGGGTTAGGGTTAGGGTTAGGGTTAGGGTTAGGGTTAGGGTTAGGGTTAGGGTTAGGGTTAGGGTTAGGGTTAGGGTTAGGGTTAGGGTTAGGGTTAGGGTTAGGGTTAGGGTTAGGGTTAGGGTTAGGGTTAGGGTTAGGGTTAGGGTTAGGGTTAGGGTTAGGGTTAGGGTTAGGGTTAGGGTTAGGGTTAGGGTTAGGGTTAGGGTTAGGGTTAGGGTTAGGGTTAGGGTTAGGGTTAGGGTTAGGGTTAGGGTTAGGGTTAGGGTTAGGGTTAGGGTTAGGGTTAGGGTTAGGGTTAGGGTTAGGGTTAGGGTTAGGGTTAGGGTTAGGGTTAGGGTTAGGGTTAGGGTTAGGGTTAGGGTTAGGGTTAGGGTTAGGGTTAGGGTTAGGGTTAGGGTTAGGGTTAGGGTTAGGGTTAGGGTTAGGGTTAGGGTTAGGGTTAGGGTTAGGGTTAGGGTTAGGGTTAGGGTTAGGGTTAGGGTTAGGGTTAGGGTTAGGGTTAGGGTTAGGGTTAGGGTTAGGGTTAGGGTTAGGGTTAGGGTTAGGGTTAGGGTTAGGGTTAGGGTTAGGGTTAGGGTTAGGGTTAGGGTTAGGGTTAGGGTTAGGGTTAGGGTTAGGGTTAGGGTTAGGGTTAGGGTTAGGGTTAGGGTTAGGGTTAGGGTTAGGGTTAGGGTTAGGGTTAGGGTTAGGGTTAGGGTTAGGGTTAGGGTTAGGGTTAGGGTTAGGGTTAGGGTTAGGGTTAGGGTTAGGGTTAGGGTTAGGGTTAGGGTTAGGGTTAGGGTTAGGGTTAGGGTTAGGGTTAGGGTTAGGGTTAGGGTTAGGGTTAGGGTTAGGGTTAGGGTTAGGGTTAGGGTTAGGGTTAGGGTTAGGGTTAGGGTTAGGGTTAGGGTTAGGGTTAGGGTTAGGGTTAGGGTTAGGGTTAGGGTTAGGGTTAGGGTTAGGGTTAGGGTTAGGGTTAGGGTTAGGGTTAGGGTTAGGGTTAGGGTTAGGGTTAGGGTTAGGGTTAGGGTTAGGGTTAGGGTTAGGGTTAGGGTTAGGGTTAGGGTTAGGGTTAGGGTTAGGGTTAGGGTTAGGGTTAGGGTTAGGGTTAGGGTTAGGGTTAGGGTTAGGGTTAGGGTTAGGGTTAGGGTTAGGGTTAGGGTTAGGGTTAGGGTTAGGGTTAGGGTTAGGGTTAGGGTTAGGGTTAGGGTTAGGGTTAGGGTTAGGGTTAGGGTTAGGGTTAGGGTTAGGGTTAGGGTTAGGGTTAGGGTTAGGGTTAGGGTTAGGGTTAGGGTTAGGGTTAGGGTTAGGGTTAGGGTTAGGGTTAGGGTTAGGGTTAGGGTTAGGGTTAGGGTTAGGGTTAGGGTTAGGGTTAGGGTTAGGGTTAGGGTTAGGGTTAGGGTTAGGGTTAGGGTTAGGGTTAGGGTTAGGGTTAGGGTTAGGGTTAGGGTTAGGGTTAGGGTTAGGGTTAGGGTTAGGGTTAGGGTTAGGGTTAGGGTTAGGGTTAGGGTTAGGGTTAGGGTTAGGGTTAGGGTTAGGGTTAGGGTTAGGGTTAGGGTTAGGGTTAGGGTTAGGGTTAGGGTTAGGGTTAGGGTTAGGGTTAGGGTTAGGGTTAGGGTTAGGGTTAGGGTTAGGGTTAGGGTTAGGGTTAGGGTTAGGGTTAGGGTTAGGGTTAGGGTTAGGGTTAGGGTTAGGGTTAGGGTTAGGGTTAGGGTTAGGGTTAGGGTTAGGGTTAGGGTTAGGGTTAGGGTTAGGGTTAGGGTTAGGGTTAGGGTTAGGGTTAGGGTTAGGGTTAGGGTTAGGGTTAGGGTTAGGGTTAGGGTTAGGGTTAGGGTTAGGGTTAGGGTTAGGGTTAGGGTTAGGGTTAGGGTTAGGGTTAGGGTTAGGGTTAGGGTTAGGGTTAGGGTTAGGGTTAGGGTTAGGGTTAGGGTTAGGGTTAGGGTTAGGGTTAGGGTTAGGGTTAGGGTTAGGGTTAGGGTTAGGGTTAGGGTTAGGGTTAGGGTTAGGGTTAGGGTTAGGGTTAGGGTTAGGTTAGGGTTAGGGTTAGGGTTAGGGTTAGGGTTAGGGTTAGGGTTAGGGTTAGGGTTAGGGTTAGGGTTAGGGTTAGGGTTAGGGTTAGGGTTAGGGTTAGGGTTAGGGTTAGGGTTAGGGTTAGGGTTAGGGTTAGGGTTAGGGTTAGGGTTAGGGTTAGGGTTAGGGTTAGGGTTAGGGTTAGGGTTAGGGTTAGGGTTAGGGTTAGGGTTAGGGTTAGGGTTAGGGTTAGGGTTAGGGTTAGGGTTAGGGTTAGGGTTAGGGTTAGGGTTAGGGTTAGGGTTAGGGTTAGGGTTAGGGTTAGGGTTAGGGTTAGGGTTAGGGTTAGGGTTAGGGTTAGGGTTAGGGTTAGGGTTAGGGTTAGGGTTAGGGTTAGGGTTAGGGTTAGGGTTAGGGTTAGGGTTAGGGTTAGGGTTAGGGTTAGGGTTAGGGTTAGGGTTAGGGTTAGGGTTAGGGTTAGGGTTAGGGTTAGGGTTAGGGTTAGGGTTAGGGTTAGGGTTAGGGTTAGGGTTAGGGTTAGGGTTAGGGTTAGGGTTAGGGTTAGGGTTAGGGTTAGGGTTAGGGTTAGGGTTAGGGTTAGGGTTAGGGTTAGGGTTAGGGTTAGGGTTAGGGTTAGGGTTAGGGTTAGGGTTAGGGTTAGGGTTAGGGTTAGGGTTAGGGTTAGGGTTAGGGTTAGGGTTAGGGTTAGGGTTAGGGTTAGGGTTAGGGTTAGGGTTAGGGTTAGGGTTAGGGTTAGGGTTAGGGTTAGGGTTAGGGTTAGGGTTAGGGTTAGGGTTAGGGTTAGGGTTAGGGTTAGGGTTAGGGTTAGGGTTAGGGTTAGGGTTAGGGTTAGGGTTAGGGTTAGGGTTAGGGTTAGGGTTAGGGTTAGGGTTAGGGTTAGGGTTAGGGTTAGGGTTAGGGTTAGGGTTAGGGTTAGGGTTAGGGTTAGGGTTAGGGTTAGGGTTAGGGTTAGGGTTAGGGTTAGGGTTAGGGTTAGGGTTAGGGTTAGGGTTAGGGTTAGGGTTAGGGTTAGGGTTAGGGTTAGGGTTAGGGTTAGGGTTAGGGTTAGGGTTAGGGTTAGGGTTAGGGTTAGGGTTAGGGTTAGGGTTAGGGTTAGGGTTAGGGTTAGGGTTAGGGTTAGGGTTAGGGTTAGGGTTAGGGTTAGGGTTAGGGTTAGGGTTAGGGTTAGGGTTAGGGTTAGGGTTAGGGTTAGGGTTAGGGTTAGGGTTAGGGTTAGGGTTAGGGTTAGGGTTAGGGTTAGGGTTAGGGTTAGGGTTAGGGTTAGGGTTAGGGTTAGGGTTAGGGTTAGGGTTAGGGTTAGGGTTAGGGTTAGGGTTAGGGTTAGGGTTAGGGTTAGGGTTAGGGTTAGGGTTAGGGTTAGGGTTAGGGTTAGGGTTAGGGTTAGGGTTAGGGTTAGGGTTAGGGTTAGGGTTAGGGTTAGGGTTAGGGTTAGGGTTAGGGTTAGGGTTAGGGTTAGGGTTAGGGTTAGGGTTAGGGTTAGGGTTAGGGTTAGGGTTAGGGTTAGGGTTAGGGTTAGGGTTAGGGTTAGGGTTAGGGTTAGGGTTAGGGTTAGGGTTAGGGTTAGGGTTAGGGTTAGGGTTAGGGTTAGGGTTAGGGTTAGGGTTAGGGTTAGGGTTAGGGTTAGGGTTAGGGTTAGGGTTAGGGTTAGGGTTAGGGTTAGGGTTAGGGTTAGGGTTAGGGTTAGGGTTAGGGTTAGGGTTAGGGTTAGGGTTAGGGTTAGGGTTAGGGTTAGGGTTAGGGTTAGGGTTAGGGTTAGGGTTAGGGTTAGGGTTAGGGTTAGGGTTAGGGTTAGGGTTAGGGTTAGGGTTAGGGTTAGGGTTAGGGTTAGGGTTAGGGTTAGGGTTAGGGTTAGGGTTAGGGTTAGGGTTAGGGTTAGGGTTAGGGTTAGGGTTAGGGTTAGGGTTAGGGTTAGGGTTAGGGTTAGGGTTAGGGTTAGGGTTAGGGTTAGGGTTAGGGTTAGGGTTAGGGTTAGGGTTAGGGTTAGGGTTAGGGTTAGGGTTAGGGTTAGGGTTAGGGTTAGGGTTAGGGTTAGGGTTAGGGTTAGGGTTAGGGTTAGGGTTAGGGTTAGGGTTAGGGTTAGGGTTAGGGTTAGGGTTAGGGTTAGGGTTAGGGTTAGGGTTAGGGTTAGGGTTAGGGTTAGGGTTAGGGTTAGGGTTAGGGTTAGGGTTAGGGTTAGGGTTAGGGTTAGGGTTAGGGTTAGGGTTAGGGTTAGGGTTAGGGTTAGGGTTAGGGTTAGGGTTAGGGTTAGGGTTAGGGTTAGGGTTAGGGTTAGGGTTAGGGTTAGGGTTAGGGTTAGGGTTAGGGTTAGGGTTAGGGTTAGGGTTAGGGTTAGGGTTAGGGTTAGGGTTAGGGTTAGGGTTAGGGTTAGGGTTAGGGTTAGGGTTAGGGTTAGGGTTAGGGTTAGGGTTAGGGTTAGGGTTAGGGTTAGGGTTAGGGTTAGGGTTAGGGTTAGGGTTAGGGTTAGGGTTAGGGTTAGGGTTAGGGTTAGGGTTAGGGTTAGGGTTAGGGTTAGGGTTAGGGTTAGGGTTAGGGTTAGGGTTAGGGTTAGGGTTAGGGTTAGGGTTAGGGTTAGGGTTAGGGTTAGGGTTAGGGTTAGGGTTAGGGTTAGGGTTAGGGTTAGGGTTAGGGTTAGGGTTAGGGTTAGGGTTAGGGTTAGGGTTAGGGTTAGGGTTAGGGTTAGGGTTAGGGTTAGGGTTAGGGTTAGGGTTAGGGTTAGGGTTAGGGTTAGGGTTAGGGTTAGGGTTAGGGTTAGGGTTAGGGTTAGGGTTAGGGTTAGGGTTAGGGTTAGGGTTAGGGTTAGGGTTAGGGTTAGGGTTAGGGTTAGGGTTAGGGTTAGGGTTAGGGTTAGGGTTAGGGTTAGGGTTAGGGTTAGGGTTAGGGTTAGGGTTAGGGTTAGGGTTAGGGTTAGGGTTAGGGTTAGGGTTAGGGTTAGGGTTAGGGTTAGGGTTAGGGTTAGGGTTAGGGTTAGGGTTAGGGTTAGGGTTAGGGTTAGGGTTAGGGTTAGGGTTAGGGTTAGGGTTAGGGTTAGGGTTAGGGTTAGGGTTAGGGTTAGGGTTAGGGTTAGGGTTAGGGTTAGGGTTAGGGTTAGGGTTAGGGTTAGGGTTAGGGTTAGGGTTAGGGTTAGGGTTAGGGTTAGGGTTAGGGTTAGGGTTAGGGTTAGGGTTAGGGTTAGGGTTAGGGTTAGGGTTAGGGTTAGGGTTAGGGTTAGGGTTAGGGTTAGGGTTAGGGTTAGGGTTAGGGTTAGGGTTAGGGTTAGGGTTAGGGTTAGGGTTAGGGTTAGGGTTAGGGTTAGGGTTAGGGTTAGGGTTAGGGTTAGGGTTAGGGTTAGGGTTAGGGTTAGGGTTAGGGTTAGGGTTAGGGTTAGGGTTAGGGTTAGGGTTAGGGTTAGGGTTAGGGTTAGGGTTAGGGTTAGGGTTAGGGTTAGGGTTAGGGTTAGGGTTAGGGTTAGGGTTAGGGTTAGGGTTAGGGTTAGGGTTAGGGTTAGGGTTAGGGTTAGGGTTAGGGTTAGGGTTAGGGTTAGGGTTAGGGTTAGGGTTAGGGTTAGGGTTAGGGTTAGGGTTAGGGTTAGGGTTAGGGTTAGGGTTAGGGTTAGGGTTAGGGTTAGGGTTAGGGTTAGGGTTAGGGTTAGGGTTAGGGTTAGGGTTAGGGTTAGGGTTAGGGTTAGGGTTAGGGTTAGGGTTAGGGTTAGGGTTAGGGTTAGGGTTAGGGTTAGGGTTAGGGTTAGGGTTAGGGTTAGGGTTAGGGTTAGGGTTAGGGTTAGGGTTAGGGTTAGGGTTAGGGTTAGGGTTAGGGTTAGGGTTAGAGGTTAGGGTTAGGGTTAGGGTTAGGGTTAGGGTTAGGGTTAGGGTTAGGGTTAGGGTTAGGGTTAGGGTTAGGGTTAGGGTTAGGGTTAGGGTTAGGGTTAGGGTTAGGGTTAGGGTTAGGGTTAGGGTTAGGGTTAGGGTTAGGGTTAGGGTTAGGGTTAGGGTTAGGGTTAGGGTTAGGGTTAGGGTTAGGGTTAGGGTTAGGGTTAGGGTTAGGGTTAGGGTTAGGGTTAGGGTTAGGGTTAGGGTTAGGGTTAGGGTTAGGGTTAGGGTTAGGGTTAGGGTTAGGGTTAGGGTTAGGGTTAGGGTTAGGGTTAGGGTTAGGGTTAGGGTTAGGGTTAGGGTTAGGGTTAGGGTTAGGGTTAGGGTTAGGGTTAGGGTTAGGGTTAGGGTTAGGGTTAGGGTTAGGGTTAGGGTTAGGGTTAGGGTTAGGGTTAGGGTTAGGGTTAGGGTTAGGGTTAGGGTTAGGGTTAGGGTTAGGGTTAGGGTTAGGGTTAGGGTTAGGGTTAGGGTTAGGGTTAGGGTTAGGGTTAGGGTTAGGGTTAGGGTTAGGGTTAGGGTTAGGGTTAGGGTTAGGGTTAGGGTTAGGGTTAGGGTTAGGGTTAGGGTTAGGGTTAGGGTTAGGGTTAGGGTTAGGGTTAGGGTTAGGGTTAGGGTTAGGGTTAGGGTTAGGGTTAGGGTTAGGGTTAGGGTTAGGGTTAGGGTTAGGGTTAGGGTTAGGGTTAGGGTTAGGGTTAGGGTTAGGGTTAGGGTTAGGGTTAGGGTTAGGGTTAGGGTTAGGGTTAGGGTTAGGGTTAGGGTTAGGGTTAGGGTTAGGGTTAGGGTTAGGGTTAGGGTTAGGGTTAGGGTTAGGGTTAGGGTTAGGGTTAGGGTTAGGGTTAGGGTTAGGGTTAGGGTTAGGGTTAGGGTTAGGGTTAGGGTTAGGGTTAGGGTTAGGGTTAGGGTTAGGGTTAGGGTTAGGGTTAGGGTTAGGGTTAGGGTTAGGGTTAGGGTTAGGGTTAGGGTTAGGGTTAGGGTTAGGGTTAGGGTTAGGGTTAGGGTTAGGGTTAGGGTTAGGGTTAGGGTTAGGGTTAGGGTTAGGGTTAGGGTTAGGGTTAGGGTTAGGGTTAGGGTTAGGGTTAGGGTTAGGGTTAGGGTTAGGGTTAGGGTTAGGGTTAGGGTTAGGGTTAGGGTTAGGGTTAGGGTTAGGGTTAGGGTTAGGGTTAGGGTTAGGGTTAGGGTTAGGGTTAGGGTTAGGGTTAGGGTTAGGGTTAGGGTTAGGGTTAGGGTTAGGGTTAGGGTTAGGGTTAGGGTTAGGGTTAGGGTTAGGGTTAGGGTTAGGGTTAGGGTTAGGGTTAGGGTTAGGGTTAGGGTTAGGGTTAGGGTTAGGGTTAGGGTTAGGGTTAGGGTTAGGGTTAGGGTTAGGGTTAGGGTTAGGGTTAGGGTTAGGGTTAGGGTTAGGGTTAGGGTTAGGGTTAGGGTTAGGGTTAGGGTTAGGGTTAGGGTTAGGGTTAGGGTTAGGGTTAGGGTTAGGGTTAGGGTTAGGGTTAGGGTTAGGGTTAGGGTTAGGGTTAGGGTTAGGGTTAGGGTTAGGGTTAGGGTTAGGGTTAGGGTTAGGGTTAGGGTTAGGGTTAGGGTTAGGGTTAGGGTTAGGGTTAGGGTTAGGGTTAGGGTTAGGGTTAGGGTTAGGGTTAGGGTTAGGGTTAGGGTTAGGGTTAGGGTTAGGGTTAGGGTTAGGGTTAGGGTTAGGGTTAGGGTTAGGGTTAGGGTTAGGGTTAGGGTTAGGGTTAGGGTTAGGGTTAGGGTTAGGGTTAGGGTTAGGGTTAGGGTTAGGGTTAGGGTTAGGGTTAGGGTTAGGGTTAGGGTTAGGGTTAGGGTTAGGGTTAGGGTTAGGGTTAGGGTTAGGGTTAGGGTTAGGGTTAGGGTTAGGGTTAGGGTTAGGGTTAGGGTTAGGGTTAGGGTTAGGGTTAGGGTTAGGGTTAGGGTTAGGGTTAGGGTTAGGGTTAGGGTTAGGGTTAGGGTTAGGGTTAGGGTTAGGGTTAGGGTTAGGGTTAGGGTTAGGGTTAGGGTTAGGGTTAGGGTTAGGGTTAGGGTTAGGGTTAGGGTTAGGGTTAGGGTTAGGGTTAGGGTTAGGGTTAGGGTTAGGGTTAGGGTTAGGGTTAGGGTTAGGGTTAGGGTTAGGGTTAGGGTTAGGGTTAGGGTTAGGGTTAGGGTTAGGGTTAGGGTTAGGGTTAGGGTTAGGGTTAGGGTTAGGGTTAGGGTTAGGGTTAGGGTTAGGGTTAGGGTTAGGGTTAGGGTTAGGGTTAGGGTTAGGGTTAGGGTTAGGGTTAGGGTTAGGGTTAGGGTTAGGGTTAGGGTTAGGGTTAGGGTTAGGGTTAGGGTTAGGGTTAGGGTTAGGGTTAGGGTTAGGGTTAGGGTTAGGGTTAGGGTTAGGGTTAGGGTTAGGGTTAGGGTTAGGGTTAGGGTTAGGGTTAGGGTTAGGGTTAGGGTTAGGGTTAGGGTTAGGGTTAGGGTTAGGGTTAGGGTTAGGGTTAGGGTTAGGGTTAGGGTTAGGGTTAGGGTTAGGGTTAGGGTTAGGGTTAGGGTTAGGGTTAGGGTTAGGGTTAGGGTTAGGGTTAGGGTTAGGGTTAGGGTTAGGGTTAGGGTTAGGGTTAGGGTTAGGGTTAGGGTTAGGGTTAGGGTTAGGGTTAGGGTTAGGGTTAGGGTTAGGGTTAGGGTTAGGGTTAGGGTTAGGGTTAGGGTTAGGGTTAGGGTTAGGGTTAGGGTTAGGGTTAGGGTTAGGGTTAGGGTTAGGGTTAGGGTTAGGGTTAGGGTTAGGGTTAGGGTTAGGGTTAGGGTTAGGGTTAGGGTTAGGGTTAGGGTTAGGGTTAGGGTTAGGGTTAGGGTTAGGGTTAGGGTTAGGGTTAGGGTTAGGGTTAGGGTTAGGGTTAGGGTTAGGGTTAGGGTTAGGGTTAGGGTTAGGGTTAGGGTTAGGGTTAGGGTTAGGGTTAGGGTTAGGGTTAGGGTTAGGGTTAGGGTTAGGGTTAGGGTTAGGGTTAGGGTTAGGGTTAGGGTTAGGGTTAGGGTTAGGGTTAGGGTTAGGGTTAGGGTTAGGGTTAGGGTTAGGGTTAGGGTTAGGGTTAGGGTTAGGGTTAGGGTTAGGGTTAGGGTTAGGGTTAGGGTTAGGGTTAGGGTTAGGGTTAGGGTTAGGGTTAGGGTTAGGGTTAGGGTTAGGGTTAGGGTTAGGGTTAGGGTTAGGGTTAGGGTTAGGGTTAGGGTTAGGGTTAGGGTTAGGGTTAGGGTTAGGGTTAGGGTTAGGGTTAGGGTTAGGGTTAGGGTTAGGGTTAGGGTTAGGGTTAGGGTTAGGGTTAGGGTTAGGGTTAGGGTTAGGGTTAGGGTTAGGGTTAGGGTTAGGGTTAGGGTTAGGGTTAGGGTTAGGGTTAGGGTTAGGGTTAGGGTTAGGGTTAGGGTTAGGGTTAGGGTTAGGGTTAGGGTTAGGGTTAGGGTTAGGGTTAGGGTTAGGGTTAGGGTTAGGGTTAGGGTTAGGGTTAGGGTTAGGGTTAGGGTTAGGGTTAGGGTTAGGGTTAGGGTTAGGGTTAGGGTTAGGGTTAGGGTTAGGGTTAGGGTTAGGGTTAGGGTTAGGGTTAGGGTTAGGGTTAGGGTTAGGGTTAGGGTTAGGGTTAGGGTTAGGGTTAGGGTTAGGGTTAGGGTTAGGGTTAGGGTTAGGGTTAGGGTTAGGGTTAGGGTTAGGGTTAGGGTTAGGGTTAGGGTTAGGGTTAGGGTTAGGGTTAGGGTTAGGGTTAGGGTTAGGGTTAGGGTTAGGGTTAGGGTTAGGGTTAGGGTTAGGGTTAGGGTTAGGGTTAGGGTTAGGGTTAGGGTTAGGGTTAGGGTTAGGGTTAGGGTTAGGGTTAGGGTTAGGGTTAGGGTTAGGGTTAGGGTTAGGGTTAGGGTTAGGGTTAGGGTTAGGGTTAGGGTTAGGGTTAGGGTTAGGGTTAGGGTTAGGGTTAGGGTTAGGGTTAGGGTTAGGGTTAGGGTTAGGGTTAGGGTTAGGGTTAGGGTTAGGGTTAGGGTTAGGGTTAGGGTTAGGGTTAGGGTTAGGGTTAGGGTTAGGGTTAGGGTTAGGGTTAGGGTTAGGGTTAGGGTTAGGGTTAGGGTTAGGGTTAGGGTTAGGGTTAGGGTTAGGGTTAGGGTTAGGGTTAGGGTTAGGGTTAGGGTTAGGGTTAGGGTTAGGGTTAGGGTTAGGGTTAGGGTTAGGGTTAGGGTTAGGGTTAGGGTTAGGGTTAGGGTTAGGGTTAGGGTTAGGGTTAGGGTTAGGGTTAGGGTTAGGGTTAGGGTTAGGGTTAGGGTTAGGGTTAGGGTTAGGGTTAGGGTTAGGGTTAGGGTTAGGGTTAGGGTTAGGGTTAGGGTTAGGGTTAGGGTTAGGGTTAGGGTTAGGGTTAGGGTTAGGGTTAGGGTTAGGGTTAGGGTTAGGGTTAGGGTTAGGGTTAGGGTTAGGGTTAGGGTTAGGGTTAGGGTTAGGGTTAGGGTTAGGGTTAGGGTTAGGGTTAGGGTTAGGGTTAGGGTTAGGGTTAGGGTTAGGGTTAGGGTTAGGGTTAGGGTTAGGGTTAGGGTTAGGGTTAGGGTTAGGGTTAGGGTTAGGGTTAGGGTTAGGGTTAGGGTTAGGGTTAGGGTTAGGGTTAGGGTTAGGGTTAGGGTTAGGGTTAGGGTTAGGGTTAGGGTTAGGGTTAGGGTTAGGGTTAGGGTTAGGGTTAGGGTTAGGGTTAGGGTTAGGGTTAGGGTTAGGGTTAGGGTTAGGGTTAGGGTTAGGGTTAGGGTTAGGGTTAGGGTTAGGGTTAGGGTTAGGGTTAGGGTTAGGGTTAGGGTTAGGGTTAGGGTTAGGGTTAGGGTTAGGGTTAGGGTTAGGGTTAGGGTTAGGGTTAGGGTTAGGGTTAGGGTTAGGGTTAGGGTTAGGGTTAGGGTTAGGGTTAGGGTTAGGGTTAGGGTTAGGGTTAGGGTTAGGGTTAGGGTTAGGGTTAGGGTTAGGGTTAGGGTTAGGGTTAGGGTTAGGGTTAGGGTTAGGGTTAGGGTTAGGGTTAGGGTTAGGGTTAGGGTTAGGGTTAGGGTTAGGGTTAGGGTTAGGGTTAGGGTTAGGGTTAGGGTTAGGGTTAGGGTTAGGGTTAGGGTTAGGGTTAGGGTTAGGGTTAGGGTTAGGGTTAGGGTTAGGGTTAGGGTTAGGGTTAGGGTTAGGGTTAGGGTTAGGGTTAGGGTTAGGGTTAGGGTTAGGGTTAGGGTTAGGGTTAGGGTTAGGGTTAGGGTTAGGGTTAGGGTTAGGGTTAGGGTTAGGGTTAGGGTTAGGGTTAGGGTTAGGGTTAGGGTTAGGGTTAGGGTTAGGGTTAGGGTTAGGGTTAGGGTTAGGGTTAGGGTTAGGGTTAGGGTTAGGGTTAGGGTTAGGGTTAGGGTTAGGGTTAGGGTTAGGGTTAGGGTTAGGGTTAGGGTTAGGGTTAGGGTTAGGGTTAGGGTTAGGGTTAGGGTTAGGGTTAGGGTTAGGGTTAGGGTTAGGGTTAGGGTTAGGGTTAGGGTTAGGGTTAGGGTTAGGGTTAGGGTTAGGGTTAGGGTTAGGGTTAGGGTTAGGGTTAGGGTTAGGGTTAGGGTTAGGGTTAGGGTTAGGGTTAGGGTTAGGGTTAGGGTTAGGGTTAGGGTTAGGGTTAGGGTTAGGGTTAGGGTTAGGGTTAGGGTTAGGGTTAGGGTTAGGGTTAGGGTTAGGGTTAGGGTTAGGGTTAGGGTTAGGGTTAGGGTTAGGGTTAGGGTTAGGGTTAGGGTTAGGGTTAGGGTTAGGGTTAGGGTTAGGGTTAGGGTTAGGGTTAGGGTTAGGGTTAGGGTTAGGGTTAGGGTTAGGGTTAGGGTTAGGGTTAGGGTTAGGGTTAGGGTTAGGGTTAGGGTTAGGGTTAGGGTTAGGGTTAGGGTTAGGGTTAGGGTTAGGGTTAGGGTTAGGGTTAGGGTTAGGGTTAGGGTTAGGGTTAGGGTTAGGGTTAGGGTTAGGGTTAGGGTTAGGGTTAGGGTTAGGGTTAGGGTTAGGGTTAGGGTTAGGGTTAGGGTTAGGGTTAGGGTTAGGGTTAGGGTTAGGGTTAGGGTTAGGGTTAGGGTTAGTAGGGTTAGGGTTAGGGTTAGGGTTAGGGTTAGGGTTAGGGTTAGGGTTAGGGTTAGGGTTAGGGTTAGGGTTAGGGTTAGGGTTAGGGTTAGGGTTAGGGTTAGGGTTAGGGTTAGGGTTAGGGTTAGGGTTAGGGTTAGGGTTAGGGTTAGGGTTAGGGTTAGGGTTAGGGTTAGGGTTAGGGTTAGGGTTAGGGTTAGGGTTAGGGTTAGGGTTAGGGTTAGGGTTAGGGTTAGGGTTAGGGTTAGGGTTAGGGTTAGGGTTAGGGTTAGGGTTAGGGTTAGGGTTAGGGTTAGGGTTAGGGTTAGGGTTAGGGTTAGGGTTAGGGTTAGGGTTAGGGTTAGGGTTAGGGTTAGGGTTAGGGTTAGGGTTAGGGTTAGGGTTAGGGTTAGGGTTAGGGTTAGGGTTAGGGTTAGGGGTTAGGGTTAGGGTTAGGGTTAGGGTTAGGGTTAGGGTTAGGGTTAGGGTTAGGGTTAGGGTTAGGGTTAGGGTTAGGGTTAGGGTTAGGGTTAGGGTTAGGGTTAGGGTTAGGGTTAGGGTTAGGGTTAGGGTTAGGGTTAGGGTTAGGGTTAGGGTTAGGGTTAGGGTTAGGGTTAGGGTTAGGGTTAGGGTTAGGGTTAGGGTTAGGGTTAGGGTTAGGGTTAGGGTTAGGGTTAGGGTTAGGGTTAGGGTTAGGGTTAGGGTTAGGGTTAGGGTTAGGGTTAGGGTTAGGGTTAGGGTTAGGGTTAGGGTTAGGGTTAGGGTTAGGGTTAGGTTAGGGTTAGGGTTAGGGTTAGGGTTAGGGTTAGGGTTAGGGTTAGGGTTAGGGTTAGGGTTAGGGTTAGGGTTAGGGTTAGGGTTAGGGTTAGGGTTAGGGTTAGGGTTAGGGTTAGGGTTAGGGTTAGGGTTAGGGTTAGGGTTAGGGTTAGGGTTAGGGTTAGGGTTAGGGTTAGGGTTAGGGTTAGGGTTAGGGTTAGGGTTAGGGTTAGGGTTAGGGTTAGGGTTAGGGTTAGGGTTAGGGTTAGGGTTAGGGTTAGGGTTAGGGTTAGGGTTAGGGTTAGGGTTAGGGTTAGGGTTAGGGTTAGGGTTAGGGTTAGGGTTAGGGTTAGGGTTAGGGTTAGGGTTAGGGTTAGGGTTAGGGTTAGGGTTAGGGTTAGGGTTAGGGTTAGGGTTAGGGTTAGGGTTAGGGTTAGGGTTAGGGTTAGGGTTAGGGTTAGGGTTAGGGTTAGGGTTAGGGTTAGGGTTAGGGTTAGGGTTAGGGTTAGGGTTAGGGTTAGGGTTAGGGTTAGGGTTAGGGTTAGGGTTAGGGTTAGGGTTAGGGTTAGGGTTAGGGTTAGGGTTAGGGTTAGGGTTAGGGTTAGGGTTAGGGTTAGGGTTAGGGTTAGGGTTAGGGTTAGGGTTAGGGTTAGGGTTAGGGTTAGGGTTAGGGTTAGGGTTAGGGTTAGGGTTAGGGTTAGGGTTAGGGTTAGGGTTAGGGTTAGGGTTAGGGTTAGGGTTAGGGTTAGGGTTAGGGTTAGGGTTAGGGTTAGGGTTAGGGTTAGGGTTAGGGTTAGGGTTAGGGTTAGGGTTAGGGTTAGGGTTAGGGTTAGGGTTAGGGTTAGGGTTAGGGTTAGGGTTAGGGTTAGGGTTAGGGTTAGGGTTAGGGTTAGGGTTAGGGTTAGGGTTAGGGTTAGGGTTAGGGTTAGGGTTAGGGTTAGGGTTAGGGTTAGGGTTAGGGTTAGGGTTAGGGTTAGGGTTAGGGTTAGGGTTAGGGTTAGGGTTAGGGTTAGGGTTAGGGTTAGGGTTAGGGTTAGGGTTAGGGTTAGGGTTAGGGTTAGGGTTAGGGTTAGGGTTAGGGTTAGGGTTAGGGTTAGGGTTAGGGTTAGGGTTAGGGTTAGGGTTAGGGTTAGGGTTAGGGTTAGGGTTAGGGTTAGGGTTAGGGTTAGGGTTAGGGTTAGGGTTAGGGTTAGGGTTAGGGTTAGGGTTAGGGTTAGGGTTAGGGTTAGGGTTAGGGTTAGGGTTAGGGTTAGGGTTAGGGTTAGGGTTAGGGTTAGGGTTAGGGTTAGGGTTAGGGTTAGGGTTAGGGTTAGGGTTAGGGTTAGGGTTAGGGTTAGGGTTAGGGTTAGGGTTAGGGTTAGGGTTAGGGTTAGGGTTAGGGTTAGGGTTAGGGTTAGGGTTAGGGTTAGGGTTAGGGTTAGGGTTAGGGTTAGGGTTAGGGTTAGGGTTAGGGTTAGGGTTAGGGTTAGGGTTAGGGTTAGGGTTAGGGTTAGGGTTAGGGTTAGGGTTAGGGTTAGGGTTAGGGTTAGGGTTAGGGTTAGGGTTAGGGTTAGGGTTAGGGTTAGGGTTAGGGTTAGGGTTAGGGTTAGGGTTAGGGTTAGGGTTAGGGTTAGGGTTAGGGTTAGGGTTAGGGTTAGGGTTAGGGTTAGGGTTAGGGTTAGGGTTAGGGTTAGGGTTAGGGTTAGGGTTAGGGTTAGGGTTAGGGTTAGGGTTAGGGTTAGGGTTAGGGTTAGGGTTAGGGTTAGGGTTAGGGTTAGGGTTAGGGTTAGGGTTAGGGTTAGGGTTAGGGTTAGGGTTAGGGTTAGGGTTAGGGTTAGGGTTAGGGTTAGGGTTAGGGTTAGGGTTAGGGTTAGGGTTAGGGTTAGGGTTAGGGTTAGGGTTAGGGTTAGGGTTAGGGTTAGGGTTAGGGTTAGGGTTAGGGTTAGGGTTAGGGTTAGGGTTAGGGTTAGGGTTAGGGTTAGGGTTAGGGTTAGGGTTAGGGTTAGGGTT
>CM075968.1:17303520-17321020 GCA_038048745.1 Coluber constrictor foxii
CTAACCCTAACCCTAACCCTAACCCTAACCCTAACCCTAACCCTAACCCTAACCCTAACCCTAACCCTAACCCTAACCCTAACCCTAACCCTAACCCTAACCCTAACCCTAACCCTAACCCTAACCCTAACCCTAACCCTAACCCTAACCCTAACCCTAACCCTAACCCTAACCCTAACCCTAACCCTAACCCTAACCCTAACCCTAACCCTAACCCTAACCCTAACCCTAACCCTAACCCTAACCCTAACCCTAACCCTAACCCTAACCCTAACCCTAACCCTAACCCTAACCCTAACCCTAACCCTAACCCTAACCCTAACCCTAACCCTAACCCTAACCCTAACCCTAACCCTAACCCTAACCCTAACCCTAACCCTAACCCTAACCCTAACCCTAACCCTAACCCTAACCCTAACCCTAACCCTAACCCTAACCCTAACCCTAACCCTAACCCTAACCCTAACCCTAACCCTAACCCTAACCCTAACCCTAACCCTAACCCTAACCCTAACCCTAACCCTAACCCTAACCCTAACCCTAACCCTAACCCTAACCCTAACCCTAACCCTAACCCTAACCCTAACCCTAACCCTAACCCTAACCCTAACCCTAACCCTAACCCTAACCCTAACCCTAACCCTAACCCTAACCCTAACCCTAACCCTAACCCTAACCCTAACCCTAACCCTAACCCTAACCCTAACCCTAACCCTAACCCTAACCCTAACCCTAACCCTAACCCTAACCCTAACCCTAACCCTAACCCTAACCCTAACCCTAACCCTAACCCTAACCCTAACCCTAACCCTAACCCTAACCCTAACCCTAACCCTAACCCTAACCCTAACCCTAACCCTAACCCTAACCCTAACCCTAACCCTAACCCTAACCCTAACCCTAACCCTAACCCTAACCCTAACCCTAACCCTAACCCTAACCCTAACCCTAACCCTAACCCTAACCCTAACCCTAACCCTAACCCTAACCCTAACCCTAACCCTAACCCTAACCCTAACCCTAACCCTAACCCTAACCCTAACCCTAACCCTAACCCTAACCCTAACCCTAACCCTAACCCTAACCCTAACCCTAACCCTAACCCTAACCCTAACCCTAACCCTAACCCTAACCCTAACCCTAACCCTAACCCTAACCCTAACCCTAACCCTAACCCTAACCCTAACCCTAACCCTAACCCTAACCCTAACCCTAACCCTAACCCTAACCCTAACCCTAACCCTAACCCTAACCCTAACCCTAACCCTAACCCTAACCCTAACCCTAACCCTAACCCTAACCCTAACCCTAACCCTAACCCTAACCCTAACCCTAACCCTAACCCTAACCCTAACCCTAACCCTAACCCTAACCCTAACCCTAACCCTAACCCTAACCCTAACCCTAACCCTAACCCTAACCCTAACCCTAACCCTAACCCTAACCCTAACCCTAACCCTAACCCTAACCCTAACCCTAACCCTAACCCTAACCCTAACCCTAACCCTAACCCTAACCCTAACCCTAACCCTAACCCTAACCCTAACCCTAACCCTAACCCTAACCCTAACCCTAACCCTAACCCTAACCCTAACCCTAACCCTAACCCTAACCCTAACCCTAACCCTAACCCTAACCCTAACCCTAACCCTAACCCTAACCCTAACCCTAACCCTAACCCTAACCCTAACCCTAACCCTAACCCTAACCCTAACCCTAACCCTAACCCTAACCCTAACCCTAACCCTAACCCTAACCCTAACCCTAACCCTAACCCTAACCCTAACCCTAACCCTAACCCTAACCCTAACCCTAACCCTAACCCTAACCCTAACCCTAACCCTAACCCTAACCCTAACCCTAACCCTAACCCTAACCCTAACCCTAACCCTAACCCTAACCCTAACCCTAACCCTAACCCTAACCCTAACCCTAACCCTAACCCTAACCCTAACCCTAACCCTAACCCTAACCCTAACCCTAACCCTAACCCTAACCCTAACCCTAACCCTAACCCTAACCCTAACCCTAACCCTAACCCTAACCCTAACCCTAACCCTAACCCTAACCCTAACCCTAACCCTAACCCTAACCCTAACCCTAACCCTAACCCTAACCCTAACCCTAACCCTAACCCTAACCCTAACCCTAACCCTAACCCTAACCCTAACCCTAACCCTAACCCTAACCCTAACCCTAACCCTAACCCTAACCCTAACCCTAACCCTAACCCTAACCCTAACCCTAACCCTAACCCTAACCCTAACCCTAACCCTAACCCTAACCCTAACCCTAACCCTAACCCTAACCCTAACCCTAACCCTAACCCTAACCCTAACCCTAACCCTAACCCTAACCCTAACCCTAACCCTAACCCTAACCCTAACCCTAACCCTAACCCTAACCCTAACCCTAACCCTAACCCTAACCCTAACCCTAACCCTAACCCTAACCCTAACCCTAACCCTAACCCTAACCCTAACCCTAACCCTAACCCTAACCCTAACCCTAACCCTAACCCTAACCCTAACCCTAACCCTAACCCTAACCCTAACCCTAACCCTAACCCTAACCCTAACCCTAACCCTAACCCTAACCCTAACCCTAACCCTAACCCTAACCCTAACCCTAACCCTAACCCTAACCCTAACCCTAACCCTAACCCTAACCCTAACCCTAACCCTAACCCTAACCCTAACCCTAACCCTAACCCTAACCCTAACCCTAACCCTAACCCTAACCCTAACCCTAACCCTAACCCTAACCCTAACCCTAACCCTAACCCTAACCCTAACCCTAACCCTAACCCTAACCCTAACCCTAACCCTAACCCTAACCCTAACCCTAACCCTAACCCTAACCCTAACCCTAACCCTAACCCTAACCCTAACCCTAACCCTAACCCTAACCCTAACCCTAACCCTAACCCTAACCCTAACCCTAACCCTAACCCTAACCCTAACCCTAACCCTAACCCTAACCCTAACCCTAACCCTAACCCTAACCCTAACCCTAACCCTAACCCTAACCCTAACCCTAACCCTAACCCTAACCCTAACCCTAACCCTAACCCTAACCCTAACCCTAACCCTAACCCTAACCCTAACCCTAACCCTAACCCTAACCCTAACCCTAACCCTAACCCTAACCCTAACCCTAACCCTAACCCTAACCCTAACCCTAACCCTAACCCTAACCCTAACCCTAACCCTAACCCTAACCCTAACCCTAACCCTAACCCTAACCCTAACCCTAACCCTAACCCTAACCCTAACCCTAACCCTAACCCTAACCCTAACCCTAACCCTAACCCTAACCCTAACCCTAACCCTAACCCTAACCCTAACCCTAACCCTAACCCTAACCCTAACCCTAACCCTAACCCTAACCCTAACCCTAACCCTAACCCTAACCCTAACCCTAACCCTAACCCTAACCCTAACCCTAACCCTAACCCTAACCCTAACCCTAACCCTAACCCTAACCCTAACCCTAACCCTAACCCTAACCCTAACCCTAACCCTAACCCTAACCCTAACCCTAACCCTAACCCTAACCCTAACCCTAACCCTAACCCTAACCCTAACCCTAACCCTAACCCTAACCCTAACCCTAACCCTAACCCTAACCCTAACCCTAACCCTAACCCTAACCCTAACCCTAACCCTAACCCTAACCCTAACCCTAACCCTAACCCTAACCCTAACCCTAACCCTAACCCTAACCCTAACCCTAACCCTAACCCTAACCCTAACCCTAACCCTAACCCTAACCCTAACCCTAACCCTAACCCTAACCCTAACCCTAACCCTAACCCTAACCCTAACCCTAACCCTAACCCTAACCCTAACCCTAACCCTAACCCTAACCCTAACCCTAACCCTAACCCTAACCCTAACCCTAACCCTAACCCTAACCCTAACCCTAACCCTAACCCTAACCCTAACCCTAACCCTAACCCTAACCCTAACCCTAACCCTAACCCTAACCCTAACCCTAACCCTAACCCTAACCCTAACCCTAACCCTAACCCTAACCCTAACCCTAACCCTAACCCTAACCCTAACCCTAACCCTAACCCTAACCCTAACCCTAACCCTAACCCTAACCCTAACCCTAACCCTAACCCTAACCCTAACCCTAACCCTAACCCTAACCCTAACCCTAACCCTAACCCTAACCCTAACCCTAACCCTAACCCTAACCCTAACCCTAACCCTAACCCTAACCCTAACCCTAACCCTAACCCTAACCCTAACCCTAACCCTAACCCTAACCCTAACCCTAACCCTAACCCTAACCCTAACCCTAACCCTAACCCTAACCCTAACCCTAACCCTAACCCTAACCCTAACCCTAACCCTAACCCTAACCCTAACCCTAACCCTAACCCTAACCCTAACCCTAACCCTAACCCTAACCCTAACCCTAACCCTAACCCTAACCCTAACCCTAACCCTAACCCTAACCCTAACCCTAACCCTAACCCTAACCCTAACCCTAACCCTAACCCTAACCCTAACCCTAACCCTAACCCTAACCCTAACCCTAACCCTAACCCTAACCCTAACCCTAACCCTAACCCTAACCCTAACCCTAACCCTAACCCTAACCCTAACCCTAACCCTAACCCTAACCCTAACCCTAACCCTAACCCTAACCCTAACCCTAACCCTAACCCTAACCCTAACCCTAACCCTAACCCTAACCCTAACCCTAACCCTAACCCTAACCCTAACCCTAACCCTAACCCTAACCCTAACCCTAACCCTAACCCTAACCCTAACCCTAACCCTAACCCTAACCCTAACCCTAACCCTAACCCTAACCCTAACCCTAACCCTAACCCTAACCCTAACCCTAACCCTAACCCTAACCCTAACCCTAACCCTAACCCTAACCCTAACCCTAACCCTAACCCTAACCCTAACCCTAACCCTAACCCTAACCCTAACCCTAACCCTAACCCTAACCCTAACCCTAACCCTAACCCTAACCCTAACCCTAACCCTAACCCTAACCCTAACCCTAACCCTAACCCTAACCCTAACCCTAACCCTAACCCTAACCCTAACCCTAACCCTAACCCTAACCCTAACCCTAACCCTAACCCTAACCCTAACCCTAACCCTAACCCTAACCCTAACCCTAACCCTAACCCTAACCCTAACCCTAACCCTAACCCTAACCCTAACCCTAACCCTAACCCTAACCCTAACCCTAACCCTAACCCTAACCCTAACCCTAACCCTAACCCTAACCCTAACCCTAACCCTAACCCTAACCCTAACCCTAACCCTAACCCTAACCCTAACCCTAACCCTAACCCTAACCCTAACCCTAACCCTAACCCTAACCCTAACCCTAACCCTAACCCTAACCCTAACCCTAACCCTAACCCTAACCCTAACCCTAACCCTAACCCTAACCCTAACCCTAACCCTAACCCTAACCCTAACCCTAACCCTAACCCTAACCCTAACCCTAACCCTAACCCTAACCCTAACCCTAACCCTAACCCTAACCCTAACCCTAACCCTAACCCTAACCCTAACCCTAACCCTAACCCTAACCCTAACCCTAACCCTAACCCTAACCCTAACCCTAACCCTAACCCTAACCCTAACCCTAACCCTAACCCTAACCCTAACCCTAACCCTAACCCTAACCCTAACCCTAACCCTAACCCTAACCCTAACCCTAACCCTAACCCTAACCCTAACCCTAACCCTAACCCTAACCCTAACCCTAACCCTAACCCTAACCCTAACCCTAACCCTAACCCTAACCCTAACCCTAACCCTAACCCTAACCCTAACCCTAACCCTAACCCTAACCCTAACCCTAACCCTAACCCTAACCCTAACCCTAACCCTAACCCTAACCCTAACCCTAACCCTAACCCTAACCCTAACCCTAACCCTAACCCTAACCCTAACCCTAACCCTAACCCTAACCCTAACCCTAACCCTAACCCTAACCCTAACCCTAACCCTAACCCTAACCCTAACCCTAACCCTAACCCTAACCCTAACCCTAACCCTAACCCTAACCCTAACCCTAACCCTAACCCTAACCCTAACCCTAACCCTAACCCTAACCCTAACCCTAACCCTAACCCTAACCCTAACCCTAACCCTAACCCTAACCCTAACCCTAACCCTAACCCTAACCCTAACCCTAACCCTAACCCTAACCCTAACCCTAACCCTAACCCTAACCCTAACCCTAACCCTAACCCTAACCCTAACCCTAACCCTAACCCTAACCCTAACCCTAACCCTAACCCTAACCCTAACCCTAACCCTAACCCTAACCCTAACCCTAACCCTAACCCTAACCCTAACCCTAACCCTAACCCTAACCCTAACCCTAACCCTAACCCTAACCCTAACCCTAACCCTAACCCTAACCCTAACCCTAACCCTAACCCTAACCCTAACCCTAACCCTAACCCTAACCCTAACCCTAACCCTAACCCTAACCCTAACCCTAACCCTAACCCTAACCCTAACCCTAACCCTAACCCTAACCCTAACCCTAACCCTAACCCTAACCCTAACCCTAACCCTAACCCTAACCCTAACCCTAACCCTAACCCTAACCCTAACCCTAACCCTAACCCTAACCCTAACCCTAACCCTAACCCTAACCCTAACCCTAACCCTAACCCTAACCCTAACCCTAACCCTAACCCTAACCCTAACCCTAACCCTAACCCTAACCCTAACCCTAACCCTAACCCTAACCCTAACCCTAACCCTAACCCTAACCCTAACCCTAACCCTAACCCTAACCCTAACCCTAACCCTAACCCTAACCCTAACCCTAACCCTAACCCTAACCCTAACCCTAACCCTAACCCTAACCCTAACCCTAACCCTAACCCTAACCCTAACCCTAACCCTAACCCTAACCCTAACCCTAACCCTAACCCTAACCCTAACCCTAACCCTAACCCTAACCCTAACCCTAACCCTAACCCTAACCCTAACCCTAACCCTAACCCTAACCCTAACCCTAACCCTAACCCTAACCCTAACCCTAACCCTAACCCTAACCCTAACCCTAACCCTAACCCTAACCCTAACCCTAACCCTAACCCTAACCCTAACCCTAACCCTAACCCTAACCCTAACCCTAACCCTAACCCTAACCCTAACCCTAACCCTAACCCTAACCCTAACCCTAACCCTAACCCTAACCCTAACCCTAACCCTAACCCTAACCCTAACCCTAACCCTAACCCTAACCCTAACCCTAACCCTAACCCTAACCCTAACCCTAACCCTAACCCTAACCCTAACCCTAACCCTAACCCTAACCCTAACCCTAACCCTAACCCTAACCCTAACCCTAACCCTAACCCTAACCCTAACCCTAACCCTAACCCTAACCCTAACCCTAACCCTAACCCTAACCCTAACCCTAACCCTAACCCTAACCCTAACCCTAACCCTAACCCTAACCCTAACCCTAACCCTAACCCTAACCCTAACCCTAACCCTAACCCTAACCCTAACCCTAACCCTAACCCTAACCCTAACCCTAACCCTAACCCTAACCCTAACCCTAACCCTAACCCTAACCCTAACCCTAACCCTAACCCTAACCCTAACCCTAACCCTAACCCTAACCCTAACCCTAACCCTAACCCTAACCCTAACCCTAACCCTAACCCTAACCCTAACCCTAACCCTAACCCTAACCCTAACCCTAACCCTAACCCTAACCCTAACCCTAACCCTAACCCTAACCCTAACCCTAACCCTAACCCTAACCCTAACCCTAACCCTAACCCTAACCCTAACCCTAACCCTAACCCTAACCCTAACCCTAACCCTAACCCTAACCCTAACCCTAACCCTAACCCTAACCCTAACCCTAACCCTAACCCTAACCCTAACCCTAACCCTAACCCTAACCCTAACCCTAACCCTAACCCTAACCCTAACCCTAACCCTAACCCTAACCCTAACCCTAACCCTAACCCTAACCCTAACCCTAACCCTAACCCTAACCCTAACCCTAACCCTAACCCTAACCCTAACCCTAACCCTAACCCTAACCCTAACCCTAACCCTAACCCTAACCCTAACCCTAACCCTAACCCTAACCCTAACCCTAACCCTAACCCTAACCCTAACCCTAACCCTAACCCTAACCCTAACCCTAACCCTAACCCTAACCCTAACCCTAACCCTAACCCTAACCCTAACCCTAACCCTAACCCTAACCCTAACCCTAACCCTAACCCTAACCCTAACCCTAACCCTAACCCTAACCCTAACCCTAACCCTAACCCTAACCCTAACCCTAACCCTAACCCTAACCCTAACCCTAACCCTAACCCTAACCCTAACCCTAACCCTAACCCTAACCCTAACCCTAACCCTAACCCTAACCCTAACCCTAACCCTAACCCTAACCCTAACCCTAACCCTAACCCTAACCCTAACCCTAACCCTAACCCTAACCCTAACCCTAACCCTAACCCTAACCCTAACCCTAACCCTAACCCTAACCCTAACCCTAACCCTAACCCTAACCCTAACCCTAACCCTAACCCTAACCCTAACCCTAACCCTAACCCTAACCCTAACCCTAACCCTAACCCTAACCCTAACCCTAACCCTAACCCTAACCCTAACCCTAACCCTAACCCTAACCCTAACCCTAACCCTAACCCTAACCCTAACCCTAACCCTAACCCTAACCCTAACCCTAACCCTAACCCTAACCCTAACCCTAACCCTAACCCTAACCCTAACCCTAACCCTAACCCTAACCCTAACCCTAACCCTAACCCTAACCCTAACCCTAACCCTAACCCTAACCCTAACCCTAACCCTAACCCTAACCCTAACCCTAACCCTAACCCTAACCCTAACCCTAACCCTAACCCTAACCCTAACCCTAACCCTAACCCTAACCCTAACCCTAACCCTAACCCTAACCCTAACCCTAACCCTAACCCTAACCCTAACCCTAACCCTAACCCTAACCCTAACCCTAACCCTAACCCTAACCCTAACCCTAACCCTAACCCTAACCCTAACCCTAACCCTAACCCTAACCCTAACCCTAACCCTAACCCTAACCCTAACCCTAACCCTAACCCTAACCCTAACCCTAACCCTAACCCTAACCCTAACCCTAACCCTAACCCTAACCCTAACCCTAACCCTAACCCTAACCCTAACCCTAACCCTAACCCTAACCCTAACCCTAACCCTAACCCTAACCCTAACCCTAACCCTAACCCTAACCCTAACCCTAACCCTAACCCTAACCCTAACCCTAACCCTAACCCTAACCCTAACCCTAACCCTAACCCTAACCCTAACCCTAACCCTAACCCTAACCCTAACCCTAACCCTAACCCTAACCCTAACCCTAACCCTAACCCTAACCCTAACCCTAACCCTAACCCTAACCCTAACCCTAACCCTAACCCTAACCCTAACCCTAACCCTAACCCTAACCCTAACCCTAACCCTAACCCTAACCCTAACCCTAACCCTAACCCTAACCCTAACCCTAACCCTAACCCTAACCCTAACCCTAACCCTAACCCTAACCCTAACCCTAACCCTAACCCTAACCCTAACCCTAACCCTAACCCTAACCCTAACCCTAACCCTAACCCTAACCCTAACCCTAACCCTAACCCTAACCCTAACCCTAACCCTAACCCTAACCCTAACCCTAACCCTAACCCTAACCCTAACCCTAACCCTAACCCTAACCCTAACCCTAACCCTAACCCTAACCCTAACCCTAACCCTAACCCTAACCCTAACCCTAACCCTAACCCTAACCCTAACCCTAACCCTAACCCTAACCCTAACCCTAACCCTAACCCTAACCCTAACCCTAACCCTAACCCTAACCCTAACCCTAACCCTAACCCTAACCCTAACCCTAACCCTAACCCTAACCCTAACCCTAACCCTAACCCTAACCCTAACCCTAACCCTAACCCTAACCCTAACCCTAACCCTAACCCTAACCCTAACCCTAACCCTAACCCTAACCCTAACCCTAACCCTAACCCTAACCCTAACCCTAACCCTAACCCTAACCCTAACCCTAACCCTAACCCTAACCCTAACCCTAACCCTAACCCTAACCCTAACCCTAACCCTAACCCTAACCCTAACCCTAACCCTAACCCTAACCCTAACCCTAACCCTAACCCTAACCCTAACCCTAACCCTAACCCTAACCCTAACCCTAACCCTAACCCTAACCCTAACCCTAACCCTAACCCTAACCCTAACCCTAACCCTAACCCTAACCCTAACCCTAACCCTAACCCTAACCCTAACCCTAACCCTAACCCTAACCCTAACCCTAACCCTAACCCTAACCCTAACCCTAACCCTAACCCTAACCCTAACCCTAACCCTAACCCTAACCCTAACCCTAACCCTAACCCTAACCCTAACCCTAACCCTAACCCTAACCCTAACCCTAACCCTAACCCTAACCCTAACCCTAACCCTAACCCTAACCCTAACCCTAACCCTAACCCTAACCCTAACCCTAACCCTAACCCTAACCCTAACCCTAACCCTAACCCTAACCCTAACCCTAACCCTAACCCTAACCCTAACCCTAACCCTAACCCTAACCCTAACCCTAACCCTAACCCTAACCCTAACCCTAACCCTAACCCTAACCCTAACCCTAACCCTAACCCTAACCCTAACCCTAACCCTAACCCTAACCCTAACCCTAACCCTAACCCTAACCCTAACCCTAACCCTAACCCTAACCCTAACCCTAACCCTAACCCTAACCCTAACCCTAACCCTAACCCTAACCCTAACCCTAACCCTAACCCTAACCCTAACCCTAACCCTAACCCTAACCCTAACCCTAACCCTAACCCTAACCCTAACCCTAACCCTAACCCTAACCCTAACCCTAACCCTAACCCTAACCCTAACCCTAACCCTAACCCTAACCCTAACCCTAACCCTAACCCTAACCCTAACCCTAACCCTAACCCTAACCCTAACCCTAACCCTAACCCTAACCCTAACCCTAACCCTAACCCTAACCCTAACCCTAACCCTAACCCTAACCCTAACCCTAACCCTAACCCTAACCCTAACCCTAACCCTAACCCTAACCCTAACCCTAACCCTAACCCTAACCCTAACCCTAACCCTAACCCTAACCCTAACCCTAACCCTAACCCTAACCCTAACCCTAACCCTAACCCTAACCCTAACCCTAACCCTAACCCTAACCCTAACCCTAACCCTAACCCTAACCCTAACCCTAACCCTAACCCTAACCCTAACCCTAACCCTAACCCTAACCCTAACCCTAACCCTAACCCTAACCCTAACCCTAACCCTAACCCTAACCCTAACCCTAACCCTAACCCTAACCCTAACCCTAACCCTAACCCTAACCCTAACCCTAACCCTAACCCTAACCCTAACCCTAACCCTAACCCTAACCCTAACCCTAACCCTAACCCTAACCCTAACCCTAACCCTAACCCTAACCCTAACCCTAACCCTAACCCTAACCCTAACCCTAACCCTAACCCTAACCCTAACCCTAACCCTAACCCTAACCCTAACCCTAACCCTAACCCTAACCCTAACCCTAACCCTAACCCTAACCCTAACCCTAACCCTAACCCTAACCCTAACCCTAACCCTAACCCTAACCCTAACCCTAACCCTAACCCTAACCCTAACCCTAACCCTAACCCTAACCCTAACCCTAACCCTAACCCTAACCCTAACCCTAACCCTAACCCTAACCCTAACCCTAACCCTAACCCTAACCCTAACCCTAACCCTAACCCTAACCCTAACCCTAACCCTAACCCTAACCCTAACCCTAACCCTAACCCTAACCCTAACCCTAACCCTAACCCTAACCCTAACCCTAACCCTAACCCTAACCCTAACCCTAACCCTAACCCTAACCCTAACCCTAACCCTAACCCTAACCCTAACCCTAACCCTAACCCTAACCCTAACCCTAACCCTAACCCTAACCCTAACCCTAACCCTAACCCTAACCCTAACCCTAACCCTAACCCTAACCCTAACCCTAACCCTAACCCTAACCCTAACCCTAACCCTAACCCTAACCCTAACCCTAACCCTAACCCTAACCCTAACCCTAACCCTAACCCTAACCCTAACCCTAACCCTAACCCTAACCCTAACCCTAACCCTAACCCTAACCCTAACCCTAACCCTAACCCTAACCCTAACCCTAACCCTAACCCTAACCCTAACCCTAACCCTAACCCTAACCCTAACCCTAACCCTAACCCTAACCCTAACCCTAACCCTAACCCTAACCCTAACCCTAACCCTAACCCTAACCCTAACCCTAACCCTAACCCTAACCCTAACCCTAACCCTAACCCTAACCCTAACCCTAACCCTAACCCTAACCCTAACCCTAACCCTAACCCTAACCCTAACCCTAACCCTAACCCTAACCCTAACCCTAACCCTAACCCTAACCCTAACCCTAACCCTAACCCTAACCCTAACCCTAACCCTAACCCTAACCCTAACCCTAACCCTAACCCTAACCCTAACCCTAACCCTAACCCTAACCCTAACCCTAACCCTAACCCTAACCCTAACCCTAACCCTAACCCTAACCCTAACCCTAACCCTAACCCTAACCCTAACCCTAACCCTAACCCTAACCCTAACCCTAACCCTAACCCTAACCCTAACCCTAACCCTAACCCTAACCCTAACCCTAACCCTAACCCTAACCCTAACCCTAACCCTAACCCTAACCCTAACCCTAACCCTAACCCTAACCCTAACCCTAACCCTAACCCTAACCCTAACCCTAACCCTAACCCTAACCCTAACCCTAACCCTAACCCTAACCCTAACCCTAACCCTAACCCTAACCCTAACCCTAACCCTAACCCTAACCCTAACCCTAACCCTAACCCTAACCCTAACCCTAACCCTAACCCTAACCCTAACCCTAACCCTAACCCTAACCCTAACCCTAACCCTAACCCTAACCCTAACCCTAACCCTAACCCTAACCCTAACCCTAACCCTAACCCTAACCCTAACCCTAACCCTAACCCTAACCCTAACCCTAACCCTAACCCTAACCCTAACCCTAACCCTAACCCTAACCCTAACCCTAACCCTAACCCTAACCCTAACCCTAACCCTAACCCTAACCCTAACCCTAACCCTAACCCTAACCCTAACCCTAACCCTAACCCTAACCCTAACCCTAACCCTAACCCTAACCCTAACCCTAACCCTAACCCTAACCCTAACCCTAACCCTAACCCTAACCCTAACCCTAACCCTAACCCTAACCCTAACCCTAACCCTAACCCTAACCCTAACCCTAACCCTAACCCTAACCCTAACCCTAACCCTAACCCTAACCCTAACCCTAACCCTAACCCTAACCCTAACCCTAACCCTAACCCTAACCCTAACCCTAACCCTAACCCTAACCCTAACCCTAACCCTAACCCTAACCCTAACCCTAACCCTAACCCTAACCCTAACCCTAACCCTAACCCTAACCCTAACCCTAACCCTAACCCTAACCCTAACCCTAACCCTAACCCTAACCCTAACCCTAACCCTAACCCTAACCCTAACCCTAACCCTAACCCTAACCCTAACCCTAACCCTAACCCTAACCCTAACCCTAACCCTAACCCTAACCCTAACCCTAACCCTAACCCTAACCCTAACCCTAACCCTAACCCTAACCCTAACCCTAACCCTAACCCTAACCCTAACCCTAACCCTAACCCTAACCCTAACCCTAACCCTAACCCTAACCCTAACCCTAACCCTAACCCTAACCCTAACCCTAACCCTAACCCTAACCCTAACCCTAACCCTAACCCTAACCCTAACCCTAACCCTAACCCTAACCCTAACCCTAACCCTAACCCTAACCCTAACCCTAACCCTAACCCTAACCCTAACCCTAACCCTAACCCTAACCCTAACCCTAACCCTAACCCTAACCCTAACCCTAACCCTAACCCTAACCCTAACCCTAACCCTAACCCTAACCCTAACCCTAACCCTAACCCTAACCCTAACCCTAACCCTAACCCTAACCCTAACCCTAACCCTAACCCTAACCCTAACCCTAACCCTAACCCTAACCCTAACCCTAACCCTAACCCTAACCCTAACCCTAACCCTAACCCTAACCCTAACCCTAACCCTAACCCTAACCCTAACCCTAACCCTAACCCTAACCCTAACCCTAACCCTAACCCTAACCCTAACCCTAACCCTAACCCTAACCCTAACCCTAACCCTAACCCTAACCCTAACCCTAACCCTAACCCTAACCCTAACCCTAACCCTAACCCTAACCCTAACCCTAACCCTAACCCTAACCCTAACCCTAACCCTAACCCTAACCCTAACCCTAACCCTAACCCTAACCCTAACCCTAACCCTAACCCTAACCCTAACCCTAACCCTAACCCTAACCCTAACCCTAACCCTAACCCTAACCCTAACCCTAACCCTAACCCTAACCCTAACCCTAACCCTAACCCTAACCCTAACCCTAACCCTAACCCTAACCCTAACCCTAACCCTAACCCTAACCCTAACCCTAACCCTAACCCTAACCCTAACCCTAACCCTAACCCTAACCCTAACCCTAACCCTAACCCTAACCCTAACCCTAACCCTAACCCTAACCCTAACCCTAACCCTAACCCTAACCCTAACCCTAACCCTAACCCTAACCCTAACCCTAACCCTAACCCTAACCCTAACCCTAACCCTAACCCTAACCCTAACCCTAACCCTAACCCTAACCCTAACCCTAACCCTAACCCTAACCCTAACCCTAACCCTAACCCTAACCCTAACCCTAACCCTAACCCTAACCCTAACCCTAACCCTAACCCTAACCCTAACCCTAACCCTAACCCTAACCCTAACCCTAACCCTAACCCTAACCCTAACCCTAACCCTAACCCTAACCCTAACCCTAACCCTAACCCTAACCCTAACCCTAACCCTAACCCTAACCCTAACCCTAACCCTAACCCTAACCCTAACCCTAACCCTAACCCTAACCCTAACCCTAACCCTAACCCTAACCCTAACCCTAACCCTAACCCTAACCCTAACCCTAACCCTAACCCTAACCCTAACCCTAACCCTAACCCTAACCCTAACCCTAACCCTAACCCTAACCCTAACCCTAACCCTAACCCTAACCCTAACCCTAACCCTAACCCTAACCCTAACCCTAACCCTAACCCTAACCCTAACCCTAACCCTAACCCTAACCCTAACCCTAACCCTAACCCTAACCCTAACCCTAACCCTAACCCTAACCCTAACCCTAACCCTAACCCTAACCCTAACCCTAACCCTAACCCTAACCCTAACCCTAACCCTAACCCTAACCCTAACCCTAACCCTAACCCTAACCCTAACCCTAACCCTAACCCTAACCCTAACCCTAACCCTAACCCTAACCCTAACCCTAACCCTAACCCTAACCCTAACCCTAACCCTAACCCTAACCCTAACCCTAACCCTAACCCTAACCCTAACCCTAACCCTAACCCTAACCCTAACCCTAACCCTAACCCTAACCCTAACCCTAACCCTAACCCTAACCCTAACCCTAACCCTAACCCTAACCCTAACCCTAACCCTAACCCTAACCCTAACCCTAACCCTAACCCTAACCCTAACCCTAACCCTAACCCTAACCCTAACCCTAACCCTAACCCTAACCCTAACCCTAACCCTAACCCTAACCCTAACCCTAACCCTAACCCTAACCCTAACCCTAACCCTAACCCTAACCCTAACCCTAACCCTAACCCTAACCCTAACCCTAACCCTAACCCTAACCCTAACCCTAACCCTAACCCTAACCCTAACCCTAACCCTAACCCTAACCCTAACCCTAACCCTAACCCTAACCCTAACCCTAACCCTAACCCTAACCCTAACCCTAACCCTAACCCTAACCCTAACCCTAACCCTAACCCTAACCCTAACCCTAACCCTAACCCTAACCCTAACCCTAACCCTAACCCTAACCCTAACCCTAACCCTAACCCTAACCCTAACCCTAACCCTAACCCTAACCCTAACCCTAACCCTAACCCTAACCCTAACCCTAACCCTAACCCTAACCCTAACCCTAACCCTAACCCTAACCCTAACCCTAACCCTAACCCTAACCCTAACCCTAACCCTAACCCTAACCCTAACCCTAACCCTAACCCTAACCCTAACCCTAACCCTAACCCTAACCCTAACCCTAACCCTAACCCTAACCCTAACCCTAACCCTAACCCTAACCCTAACCCTAACCCTAACCCTAACCCTAACCCTAACCCTAACCCTAACCCTAACCCTAACCCTAACCCTAACCCTAACCCTAACCCTAACCCTAACCCTAACCCTAACCCTAACCCTAACCCTAACCCTAACCCTAACCCTAACCCTAACCCTAACCCTAACCCTAACCCTAACCCTAACCCTAACCCTAACCCTAACCCTAACCCTAACCCTAACCCTAACCCTAACCCTAACCCTAACCCTAACCCTAACCCTAACCCTAACCCTAACCCTAACCCTAACCCTAACCCTAACCCTAACCCTAACCCTAACCCTAACCCTAACCCTAACCCTAACCCTAACCCTAACCCTAACCCTAACCCTAACCCTAACCCTAACCCTAACCCTAACCCTAACCCTAACCCTAACCCTAACCCTAACCCTAACCCTAACCCTAACCCTAACCCTAACCCTAACCCTAACCCTAACCCTAACCCTAACCCTAACCCTAACCCTAACCCTAACCCTAACCCTAACCCTAACCCTAACCCTAACCCTAACCCTAACCCTAACCCTAACCCTAACCCTAACCCTAACCCTAACCCTAACCCTAACCCTAACCCTAACCCTAACCCTAACCCTAACCCTAACCCTAACCCTAACCCTAACCCTAACCCTAACCCTAACCCTAACCCTAACCAAACCCTAACCCTAACCCTAACCCTAACCCTAACCCTAACCCTAACCCTAACCCTAACCCTAACCCTAACCCTAACCCTAACCCAACCCTAACCCTAACCCTAACCCTAACCCTAACCCTAACCCTAACCCTAACCCTAACCCTAACCCTAACCCTAACCCTAACCCTAACCCTAACCCTAACCCTAACCCTAACCCTAACCCTAACCCTAACCCTAACCCTAACCCTAACCCTAACCCTAACCCTAACCCTAACCCTAACCCTAACCCTAACCCTAACCCTAACCCTAACCCTAACCCTAACCCTAACCCTAACCCTAACCCTAACCCTAACCCTAACCCTAACCCTAACCCTAACCCTAACCCTAACCCTAACCCTAACCCTAACCCTAACCCTAACCCTAACCCTAACCCTAACCCTAACCCTAACCCTAACCCTAACCCTAACCCTAACCCTAACCCTAACCCTAACC